>JABSTB010000078.1:220912-240920 GCA_013756995.1 Neonectria neomacrospora
AGTCCCGGAGCCCGGGCCCGGGTCCGATGGGCTGTTGGGGTCCTGTCCCGGCGGTCTGACGGACCCGGGGCCCGGGGGTCAGGCAGTCCCGATCAGGCCTGCCTATCCGGGGCTTGTCAGGGTCCCCGGCAGCAGCCCGAACTCCGACTCTAGGGCCGGAATGCCGTCCTCAAGGTTATCCTATGATTTGACATATTATGACGTTTTAAGTTCACAAGATATTCACCGTTAAGAAAGCCTAAGCACTTACTTTATAGATAGAAATTTTTCTTTCATTTTCCTTTCAATTAATTCCATGAGTTTAAAAACTATTCAATACTAATTTATCTATGTAATATGGTAGTAAATACAAAAACAACTTCTCAAGATAGGTGGTTCGAAGCCGTTGCGTAGTCGTGTCTCCCCTTTTCCAACACGAGCAAGTCGCAAAATCAGGCTCATAAGTGTTCTTCAGCGGTAAAAAGGAAGATGATTTTTCCTCATATGAGGTTTTCCTGGGAACCTTGTCTTCACTGGAGAGGTTATGTAATTCGATTAGAGGGGATTAAATGGGGCGGTGAGAAAGTGGGAGATGGAAAAGCGGGAATTGATAGCTTTGTCTGTGCGTTCATATTCTTCGGCCAAACATACTCCGTCCGGTTCGAGAATCCCCGACCTCGCTTCAGCTTAGCCCGACACTTCCCTCAACTTACTGCACATGGAAATTCGACTCCGTTCTTGGTAATTAAGTTGTGGACTTTGGTTCTTCTGTGCGGGTCTTTAAATTGTTCTTGGGTGTCTACAAATTCTGTGCAGACGACATTTAATCTCATCCCTTGTCTTTGCCATCGGTTGTCAATTGCATCCAGAACAGATCTTTAGACATTGTTACAGTCGTCACTATTTGCTCTTTGCACTTCGAACAACCATGACGCCGTCCCCCAAATTTGACGACACATGGATGTGGCACCCTTGCTTTTCGGAAGGGCGGAAGGACACAGCTGGGCTCTTTGTTCATTTCCGAAAAAATGTGTTCATTGACAAAGAGTGTCCGGCTTCCCTACTGCTGCAAATCACTGCCGACACACGCTACAAGCTCTACATCAACCACCGATTCGTTCATTATGGTCCTGTGAAAGGAGACCCGAACCTTTGGTTCTTCGATGAGATTGATATTGGACCATATCTTCGACCAGGCCAGAACTCCATCTATGTTGTCGTCCTGCGATTCTTCTATTCTTCTCAGTACGCTACATCATTCCCTCGAGCACCCACTGGAGGGCTGAGAGTCCTCATTCCGCTGCCCAAAGAGCCGTGGCAAGAGTCTTTGGGAAGTGGCGCATCCTGGGAAACGGCAATCGACCCGGATACGACCCTCAGGATTGATGAGCCAGAGGATGACTTCTTGCATATATATGAGAAGCGTACTCGTACGGAGGATCAGCCGTGGGAGTGGGTGCCTGCAAAGCAACTAGTGTACGCTACTACAACTGGGAATGTAACCCCGTGGAGATTATCACTTCGTATGATTCCACCGCCCAAGCTGGGACGAGCAGCAATTTGCGCTGTTCATAACGTTCAGAGTAGCCTGCCTCAAATTGCTTGGAGCGATTGCTTAACTGGTCCTCCACGAGACTCACAGCCTCGGCCGCCGCTGCAACTTCCTCTAGGATCGTCTCACAGAGTAGACCTCGAAGTTCCGCAGCACATTACTGGCTTCCTTGCCATCCGCTTCAAGAGACCAACCCAAGCTGGTAGCAGCCTGACGGTTCTCTACTCGGAGAGCTATGAAGACACTCCCTCACTTGTTCCTTATCTGAGGCATAAAAAAGATCGCCGGGACATCAGCAAGTCTCTGTTTGGCCCCCGAGATACCTACGAGTTTGAAGGCCGGAGGCGACTGGGTGACCCCATGTTCGACGAATCAGATGATGAGTTTGAAGTGTTCCGACCTTTTCATTTCAGAACGTTTCGATTTATCCAGATCCAAATTGACGTCGGATCATCCGAGTTGATCCTTGAGGACATTACTATCGACACGGTGAATTATTCACTAGATGTTCAAGCTACTTTAGACGTCAAGGGGCACGGTGACATCCCACAGAAGCTTTGGGACACAAGTGTCCGAACTCTCATCAACTGTATGCATGACTGCTACGAGGACTGTCCGTTCTATGAACAGCTACAGTATGCCATGGATGCCAGGAGCTCGGCGCTATTCACATACTCCATTTCTGGAGATGATAGGCTAGCACGTCAAGCTATGCAGCAAATCCACAACTCCTTCGAGCCCTCAGTTGGGCTAACAGCAAGCCGGGCACCATCGCATAATCGCCAATTTATCCCCCATTTCTCTTTATTCTGGATCTGTATGCTAGATGACCACCTATGGTTCTCGGGTGATACGTCTTTTTTGCGACCCTTTTGCTCAGTCGTGGACGCCGTTCTCGCATACTTCGACAGCCGCCTAGATCCTGAACTTGGTCTCGTTTCTACGCCCACAGAACCTAGCATCTGGAACTTTGTCGACTGGGCTAATGAATGGAGACCGTTCGGCATCCCCCCTACCGCTGAGAGGACCGGAGTGTCTACGTATACGAATCACCTGTATGCGTACACCCTGAAGAAGGCTGCATCACTAATGGCTGCGCTACAGAGGCCGAGTCTGGCGGAAGAATATATCTTTCGAGCAGGAAAAGCCATCAAGGCTCTTCAACTTCACTGCTTCGATGGCAACTTCTTCACAGACAGTATCGCTTGCTCGTCTAGCAAGGACACAGATTATAGTCAGCACAACCAAATCTGGGCAATACTCAGCGGTGCAGTATCCAGGGAGACTGGACAGGACTTGCTGCACCGGACATTCAGCCCAAGTTCGAAATACAAGTTCGTTCCAGCTTCTATTTCCATGTCCTTCTATACCCTGCGCGCACTGAGCCTGGTTGGCGGCAGTCTCTACGACGATAAATTCCACGAGTTTTGGAATCCTTGGACTCAGCAGCTTGCGAAGGGGATGACAACGTGGGAAGAGGACGACGTTTCCCAGCGTTCAGACTGCCATGCATGGGGCAGTGCGCCTCTCTACGAGTTCACGGCGGAGGTTGCTGGAATTAGGCCCAAGGAGCCTGGATATGCTGCCATTGAGTTCCGTCCAAGGGTAGGACTCTACCCTGAACTCAAAGCCACGATACCATTCCCGATGGTGAATGGGAAGACAAGAGGGGCGGCATATGTCTCGTGGAAAAGGACCGCATCTGGAGACACACATGTAAGCCTGAGACTGGAATTTCCCACCACCAAGATAGTTCCTGTTTGGGTGACACTGCCATCGCAGCCAGCCGTCCTGGTTGACAGTACAAGCGTCATGACTTTTGTAATCAAGTCGGAGAGCAGGTTTAATAACCATCACTGTATGCCCAATGGAGGCACGAACTAGGTACACTATTATTCAGAGCGTGGACTGAAAGGAACAAACGTGTTACATTAAATGTCTAGTCTCTTCTCGCCCTCGAACATGGCGGATTGATATCGAGACGACCCAAAGAGTGGTAAACTGAACCAATTTTCCATAATTGGATCAGAGAGATTATAGTTCGATATATCAGTGAAGAGTGAGGCTTGACTTGCTACTTCCGGGACTTGAGACTGTGGCGAACGTTGCCCAGCTTGTGCTGTGGCATCTTCTATGGTTCTCATTTCCTGCCAGTCTAAGAACGGATCGACGCGGAAATGATCCTCGACCTCAGAAGTCGATACCGTAAGATCGGCAATGGTGGCGAGAATACTAGGCCCACTACCAATATTCGCCGCCGTTGTACCGCTCGCTAGCTCATTTGCCGCCTGTTGGAGCAGGCTCCAGTATTTCTTGCTAATCTGAAAGTATTGTCCCATATCCCAGAGACACTGAAGCAACAATTGGAGTTGCCGACGAGAGCCCTCATAGCCGTGATACTCGGCCACGAGGAGAAACCGAGCGGCCACCCAAACGCACCATGCAAACGGCCAGCCAACCTTGCCAAGCTCTATCTGCATAGGTCCTATGAAAATGTCGATCAACGCCCCAACACTCCGCATGCAGGTTTCTCGATTATCCTGGTGGAGGCCTGAGAGGCGGAACTTCAGTGCTTCGGTAGGAGGAAATACCACCAGGCCATTCAAATGAATCACCAAAGCCTGATAGAAGGCATGGAGAAGCAGCACAGAAGGCAAAGCATTGTGCTTGAGGGATCGTGTATGGACGAGACTCTCGGTCTGGAGGTGCGCTGGCAGCCCTTGCAGCCATTGCGACATCTCCGTCGTGGAGGCGAGAAAGCTCTGAAGCCAGGTGTCGGCATGTGCCTCGTCGTTGATAGTGCTGGACTGATACTCAACGTAAAGGGTATGGACTCTTCTGGAAATGTCCATGAGGTCTAGCTGATGGACAAATACTGAGATTGGGGTCACAGAGGCAGCTGGTTCTAGCTGTCCTCCTTCCCCCTGCCAGGCAATCTGTCGTGTGGGTTTAAAGTATTGAATATCATGATCGGATAAGCAGCACTGCTGGTTGGTCGTGATGGAGACGTAGCAATCCAGCGCGTAGATGGCCCAGAACAGCCTCTGTCGGTGGTACTGAGTGGGTGCCGCGGAAGCCTTTCCTGTACGGTCCCCAGTTGCTGACCTCAAGGAACGACCTCCTGTCGTCTTCAACTGCACTGCCAGCCTCGTCGCCACAGATAAAGCCCCCAATACCTGGCAGCCATTCGTCATACTTGATAAGTCCAGGGTGAGTATCATAAGCGCTTCGAGAGCGGCGTACGAAGGCTCCTCTAAAGCCTCGAGGAGAATACGTCTCTTGGTGTACTTCCAGAATGCGTCGCTTGACTTCTGGTCTAGCCGTGAGTCAAACGAGTACGGCAAGCTAACTCCGAAGAGGGCGTAAAAGAGGAGAGAGGGATTGTCCATGGAGTTTAGATCAGAAAACACCCGCTGGACATCGAGAACGGGCATCCAGGGATAGATGTGGCTGAAGAACAGAGAGGTGGCGGAATTCACCACGTCTGAAGGCGGCTTTTGCTCCATGATCCTCCCGGTCCGCAAGTATGTAGCGGCTGAGGGGTGATCCACCGTCTGTGGATTGGAGGAGATATTGCCATCGTTTTCGGTGCTCAGTTCTCGCCGAGGTGGCAAAGTATTAACATCGGCTGAAGCTAAAGAGATGGATTGCTGGATCGGAGCAGCTTCTTCAGAGGCTTTTCGGAATGCCTGGATCTCTGATTCGAGCTGAACTGTCGTTGTAATTATTAGCCAGACCCAAGGGAGGTTCCCAGACCAGCATGCCTCGGAGAGATGTGACAAAACGAACCAATTTTAGCCTCAAGAACCTGCCGCTCCCCTCTGGGGAACCCTGGTTTTCGCCGGCCGAAGTACTCGCATCGCACCTGAGCATCATCACATGTTTGACAGGAAGGGTAGCGTCGATCACATCGACTCTTTCGCCGCTTGCACCGCTCACACCTGGCCACACAAGGGTCAGAGCTCGAGAAAGATGGAGTCACTCGAATACCGGGGAGATGGAACTCACGACACGGAGGCCCTTGCAGGGATTTCACCTGGGGAGACGGAACCTGCTCGGTCTGGATCAGCACCTTGATGCATCTCGAACGTGCTCGGGTCATCAAACACCGAGCAGCGGGCAGGGAATGCACCGGAACATACCCACTATTCCAGTCGAGTGACGCTCGGGGCTCATGACAGAACTTTCTTTTCCCTGTCCTTCCGTTCTCTTGGGAAGATTGGCTGGAGGCTCTAGTGGAGAGAAGGTAAGTAATTGGGACGAAGGGTACGCCATCGGGGTATGTTATCCCTTTTAATACTTGTCAGCATATTGTTACTAGTCTCTTAGTGGACGCTGCGGGGCTAAGGGACGAGTCATGAGCCAACTAGCTCCTGACCTCGGCCCAACCAACTCCGACGCCCAAAAATCATTGGTAGAGATGGAAGCGGGGAGCAGAAGAATAAATCGTCTGATGTACGGGGGGGGCAACTAGGAGAGAGGTCCAGTCTGGGGTAGAATGTTGGGGTCCGGGGGAATGCGAGGACAAATCCTCTACGCGAGCGAGGATACGAACGAGGCCTGGGGAGCCCAGCCGTAAATATAATATAGTCACAGATCCCTTCCCCGAGGGCTTCTTTTCTGCTCACTCAGTCCATCCAGCTTCAGAGAGAAGCAATTCGTTTCCAACACACCAACCGAACTCATCACTGAAGCCTATACACAACATGAAGTCTCGTGTCGTGGACATGACGCCCAGTGCTCAAGTCGACGTAGCTGATGAGCTAGCCCCAAGGATGCCAGAGTCGCGCCTTGACACAAAGCATTGGTGGCGGCATAAGAACCTTCGGGCTCTCAATTTATGGATGCTGATTCCTCTTCTGTCCATCTTCTGCCAGGGGTAAGTCTGTTAACGTTTTGCCTCATTGTGCAAGTTTTGGTTGGCGGGTTTGGGCTTTCAAAGCTTTCACATATGCCGTCATTTTGTGCTAACCTGCCATCTTCTCAAAACTAGTTTCGATGGCTCAATGATGAACGGTCTTCAGTCCGTGTCCAATTGGCAATCCTACTTTGGAACTCCCAGAGGCGCTACCCTCGGCATCTTCAACGCAGCGTACCCCCTCGGCGGTGTCATCGGCGTCTTCTTCATCTCCCCCCTGGCTGACCGTTGGGGGCGACGAATGGGTGTCGGAGTCGGCGCTGCCGTCTGCTGTATTGGAGCGGCGCTCCAGGCTGGGGCCATCAATATCGCCATGTTTGTCGTCTCCCGAATGATCATCGGTGTCGGGAGTGTTCTCCTCGCTGGTGTTGGTGCGCCATATATCACGGAAATCGCCCACCCGAAACAGCGAAGCACAGCGACCGCGCTCTTCTTGACCTTTTATTCGTTGGGTTCCGTCACCGCCGGTTGGTGCACCTTCGGAACGTTCCGTATCGATGGGTCGGCTTCTTGGCGCATCCCGTCCGCCCTCCAGGGGCTGCCGTCGGTCATCCAGCTAGCCTTGGTCTGGTTTGTTCCGGAGTCTCCCAGATGGCTCGTCAGCAAAGGCCGTCGAGCAGAAGCCCTTGACATGTTGACAACGTATCACGGCGAGGGCGATGCCAGCGACCCTCTCGTCGTGTTCGAATATAACGAGATCATCACGGCGCTCGATGCGGAGAAGGAGGTGGCGCAGAGCTCCCTCGTCGGCGCCATGAAGGAATTCATTGTTCCCAATGGAAACAGGAGGCGATTACTCATCATGATCTGGGCCGCCATTTGCTCCCAGATGTCCGGAAATGCCTTCGTTTCGTACTACCTGTCGCCCATCCTGAGCTCGGTTGGATTGAAGTCGGACCTCCAGCAGACACTCATCAATGCCACCTCGCAAATGGTATCTTGGTTCTCCGCCTTATACTTTGCAACCCTACCTCAAAAGCTTGGCCGACGAACCCTCTTCCTCTGGTCCTTGGGCTTCATCTGGGTCATCGACATCGCCATCACTGCGGGAAGCGCCATGTTCGCCAAGGACAGTAACAATAAGGCCGCTGGGTACGCCGTTGTTGTCCTACTCTACCTGTTCTCCCCCGCCTATAATCTAGGTTTCAATGGCAACTTAGGTCTCTATATCCCTGAGATCCTTCCGTTCCGTCTCCGTACTCGAGGTCTGGCAATCTTCTACTTCACCCAGTTCTGCTTCATGATCCTTTCGACCTTTGCCGTTCCGGTCGGACTTCAGAATATTCACTGGCGCTTATACATCATCTTCGTCGCTTGGGTCATGGTTGAGTTTCTAGGTGTATTCTTCTTATTCCCCGAGACTAAGGGTCCCTCGCTTGAGGATATCGCTATTATTTTCGATGGACAAAAGGGAAAGGATGTTGAGGGAGATGCTGATCATGTTGAGAAGAAGACATCGCTAGCCTCTTAACTAGGTATAAAAGAAGGATCTGCCCTGGCAGGTCGCTCCGGCCTTGGGATTAAAACTTAGGTGCAGCGCTTAACGCTCACTTACCTGGTTAATCTCTTTGCATCCCACCGTCTCAATAGCGTCGTTGTGTACAGTAGCGGCTGGGAAACGTCCCGTATTTGTCCAAGTTACTGTAATAATTATCAGGTTTCAAAGTTTCTGTTTCAAGATCGGCCAGTTACCTGTTCTCGCTATTACCTTGATCAATTACCTCGTGCCATGTTCTGTAACTTACTTGGAAGGAAGACTAGCACGATTCAAGGTGTGCATGCAAGCTGCCAAACGGTCCATTGGGTGATATGGGTAATGGCGAGCAAGGTCGACTTGCGCATCAGGTGACTGAACAGCTCATTAAATTCTGAGGATGCTCCGCTGACCGCCACCGGGAAATAACACTTCGGCGCCGGCGCTTTAAACAACGATCAACTACTAAAAGCAACATGATGATACATAATTATTAAATCAAGAGCTTCTATCCCTATAATCCCTCTATTAAATCATAAGTTTAGTCTTTGCGAACTCGGTACCCTTCCTGACTCGTGCCATACCAAGTGCAATATAACGCTGTGTACCAATCGCAAGCCATTCCCATAACTTGTTGATACTTTCAACGTCCTTGGCCTGTAGAAGTTTACTCGTAAAGTTCTTTAATTTAGGATTATTCTTGACTTGCGGAGGGAGTTCTCTGAAAGCATGTTCCAAAATCTGTGCTCGAATACTAAGCTGAAGACTTTTCTCACATAGCCTGAAATCATCATTGAGATCCTTATGGAAGAATGGATCGGGTTTCGGATCATTTCCAGATTCCTTTTCTCGGAATAAAGTATAGAGAATCGACTGAATAATTGACAACTCGATCGCTTGCTGGCGAGACTTCCAAGTTTCGAGCCATTGTCCCAAAGCGGCCGGATTGCTGATGTTGAAATGTTGGGTGACGTCGAAGAGCTTGGGAAGCATGTCAAAGCCGTATTCGCCAATCTCTAAGGGTTGGGGTCCCAAAGCCTTTCGCAAAAAGGCGCCGAGCTCAAAAAAGGTGTCGAAAGGCCGACGTGGTGTCGCAATTCGGTTGTCCATTGACATTTTAAGCTGGCCAAGCATAATCTCTCCTGTACGCATGAGACCGTTGATCCCATCAAGCATCCGAAGTTCGTCCTCCGACAACTTGTCGTTGAGGGTCTTGTATGCCAAATCATGA
The DNA here is from genome assembly GCA_013756995.1 of Neonectria neomacrospora. Taxonomy (NCBI): domain Eukaryota; kingdom Fungi; phylum Ascomycota; class Sordariomycetes; order Hypocreales; family Nectriaceae; genus Neonectria; species Neonectria neomacrospora. The sequence goes on from JABSTB010000078.1 coordinate 230,067, forward strand.
TTGACCTCCGACCAAGCGTGCATGAGAAGTGACGCGACCTGGATCTCAATCATAGGATTCCCTCCCAATTCCTGCTCAGAAGTGTAATTCTCGGTCTCCTTGAGTCGAACGCGCAAATGAGTAGCGCGGTATCCGGCGAATTGATTTTTGTAGTTTGACTGATGTTGATTGGAGTCCGATGAACGAGCTTGTGCTTCATAGCCATTGGGATCTGTGGGGTGCTCCTTGGCCTTGTCGAAATAAAAAAGCTTCTTGATGATCTCGACTGCTCCAGGGCCTTGACTGGGGAAGTACAATGCCACTCGTACGCCACAAAGGTCGGCCAAGTCCTGGCTAATTTCTTCCATGCTGCCGTATGGTTTTCCGGATGGTTTGTCGAGTGGATTGTTGAGTACATTGCCGCCAGAAACGATGGTCTTGCTTCTTTCACCGTTTCTTTGAATGAGCTTCTTAAGGAGTGAAGTAGGATCCTTAGCGCGGGATGTGATGATGGCGGGTATGGCATTGTCGGTCAGAGCTTGACGACACTCATCTTCGACCAGCTTGGCAACTTCAGCGTAAAGGCCATAATCGTCCTCATATTTGGCGACAAAGGTTTTAATATACTCGTTTGGCTCTGCCGATTTTGCGTACATTTGGCTGGGAGTCAGCCTTGTGGTAAACTTGTTGCCGCTTGAATTGTATGGCTGGAGTGGGTTCTGCGCTGGACTGTTTGTGACATCGCTTGAGTTGTATGCCTGGAGTGGGTTCTGCACTGGACTGTTTGTGGCATCGCTTGAGTTGTATGCTGAGTTGCCACGTCTAGCCTGGCTTCCTAGGACCGTCTGTTCGAAGTTGTAACGAGGCATCTTGTTGAGCTTGACAGTGAAGGGGTTGTGAGGAACAACGGCAATGGCAACAGGAGAGAAACACGGATAGATAAATCAACTTTGTTCAACCGTACTGGAATACCCAGCTGAAAACTGGATGTGGGGTCACATGCATGCAGCAGAAACGATGCATCTCAGTTTGTGTGTACATAGTATACACATAGTACAGGGTTTGCCACCGTGCATGCCAATAGTCTCAAATACCTAGTCTAGTTCCAAACGTTTCCACCTGGCACACCAATAGTCTCTTAAAGTTCCGGGGTTTCTCTTGGCATATCAATAGTCTCAAATAGTTTCATATTTTCCACCGTTCTAGACCCAGTGATGCCGCGTTCACCCTGCATTTGAATATGAGCCTTTCCCGCCTCTCTTCCCAAACTACGTATACTAGCAACAATGGCCGTCTCGGGAACCGCCAATACGACTAGGCTGGCCCCTCTAACAGCCGACACCCTCAACCCCGATGAATTCGACCCGCTCATCCCCCGTGTGGCCCAACAGGCCATGGCCAAGTCAACGATCCGGCTCCCCTGGCAGCCCCGTGTCCTGCCACTGGGCACGTTCTTCCGATCGGCGGCCACGACCAAGGCCAATGGCGGCGGCAATCCGTTTACCCTGCAGTCAGCATTTGATCTAGATTCCCTAGGCTCGACACCCGTCGTCTTCACTGCATACGATGGCAGCGGCAGATTCAGGTCGTCCGAGGTCATGAGCTCCTCTGCATCGACCGACCACCTCAGTGTTGGCGTCGGTGTCGGCGTTGACCTGGTCTTTCTTGAAGCAAGCGTCTCGGTGCATTATGACAGAGACGTGATGGAAAACAAGGACTCCAACAAGGTCTCTGTCACGACGAGTTACCGCGCCGGCTCGGTAGCATTTGCCCACCCGCCTGAGCTCTCGGTGGATGCATTCCAGGTTCTAATTCGTCATGGCGTCGACGAGTTCAAGGCTGTATTCGGCGATTACTACGTTGGCGGCTACCGAATCGGAGGTGACGCCTCAGTCCTCTTTAGCACGAATGCGAGTTCTCGCAGCGAGACGGAGACAAAAAGTGTCAATATCAGTGTTGAGTCGTGCTTCGGTGACTACCACGAGGAGGAGTCGACGAGCTCAACGAGCACGGAGCAGCAACAAGAGGTGCGCGTGAGCGCATACTCGACGATTGAGCAAGTTTTCATTACGGACACGGTGCAGAAGGGCACGACGAGGTTCCAGGCCGCAGTCGAACAGGGGAGAGGGATCCACAAACGCGCACAGGGGTTGGATGATAGCGTGGCCAAAGTGCTGAAGGAGGTTAGAGTGAGGGAAGGGAGGCTGCTGACGCAGGGGCAGTGTGCTCAGCTGTGCCAGCGGGCCGTGGTTGTGGAGCTTTTGCTGATGCCGGTGGAATGTCTGCGACAGGTGCGGTATTGGACAATTGCATGCAAGTAAACGCCGAGTATCATTTCACATGTCATTTTACCTGTCGAAATGATAAACTTGCCTGTATTCGTAGACTGCCTCGTAACTAGACTGACTACCCATGCCCCCTATCGATAGTCTAGTGGACCTGAGTCCGAAATGGAACGCTGTAACGTATCTGGCCAAGTGAAGTCCATCCTGCGTAATACCGCGTATGAATGTGATTCAACACTTTGGATCGACTAAAAGTTGATAAGTCCCCTCCCTGAATTTACACCTCCGTGTCTATTTCGTCGCATCGTCACATCCAGCTTCTGCCTCCTGTCACATCACCATGGCTCTGCTTCTTGCGCCCTATAACAATGGCATGCGCCTTGGTATGTCTCTTCTTCCCCGCACTGTTAACAGCATAATCAGTCTACTAATTAACGGGTTACAGGCCAAGGGTAGGCGTCGTAATCCCCCCAACCCTGTTCTGTATAATTGACGCTTCAGATTCAACTCGTACACACAGCAGATCTGCATTGACGACGCTGTCGTCATCGACCCCGACCGCGTGGACAACGCAGTCACCAACGATGGCTTCACCATGCGTGAGCTTCGCCATGCCATTGGCGCCCGCGGCGGTGGCGAGGACGACTACGACCAGGATGACCCTCTTCCACTTCCTCGGTCTCAGCCACAAGTCGCTCCTGTCGCTACCAGTTCAACGATCGACGTCCCAGCAGAGACACCGCCCATGATAGGCCCTGCCCCTCCAACGCCCCTGGACAGCATGGCCATCCAGCTGACTCAAGACGTCAAGACAGTCAGCAAGCTCGTCGAGGAAATCGCCAAGCTTGAGGCTACCATCGAGGAGGCGGCCGAGCCTGCCAGCGAGGCCATTAAGAAAGACGCTCTGCTGCTGGAGAAGAAGCGCATGCGCCTTGCTCGGCTCAAGTTGACTGGAGCTGGCCTCAAGTCTGCGGATCCGCGCGGTGCTACGCGGCAGCTTTCCCAGCGGGGACCGAGCCAGATTGTCTCGTATAGTTCGCGCTTCGTGAACAAGATTAGGTGTGTTTATTATTGGTGTTTTGGAGTCTTTCCGTAAAAAGACCCGTGGCCTAATGTTTGAAGTGAAATCACCGAGGACATGAACATCTCGGGCTCCCTCTCCATCAAGTACGGCGCCATTGGCGGCTCTGGCAAGGGCTCTTTCGTCGACTCGGACAAGTTCAAGGAGAGCGATCTCAACTTCTTCATCAGCGTCAAGGTCATCAACCAGAGCATCAACATCAAGGATGCGCTCGTCTTCCAGGGCATTCCCTCTGTGGGCAGTGATGGATTCCGTGACGTCTTTGGCGACTGTTTCATCTCCGGGTTCCTCGAGGGCGGCGAGTTCAATGCCGTTGTGAGCATGAAGGTCATCAACAAGGACAAGCGCATGGCCGTCAAGGCAGAGTAAGTTGAACATGTCTTTCGGTTCTGTAGACTATGCGCTGAACTGACATTGACAGGGCCGAAATCGCTTTGAGCGCTGGAGGTGCCGATATCAAAGCAACTGCCGATGTGAATATGAACAAGTCCAACTTTTCGTCGCAGACGGAGACGACGATCCAGGTCGGCTGGTCTGGCGGCGGGCACATCAAGCCGAGTACGTTTACACATCTCCCTTCGGTACTTCTTTGAAATTTGTCTGACGCCATTGCAGTGGACCAGCCGTGGACGATCCAGACGTTGATGGAGACGGCGGCCAGGTTCCATGACCTCGTCGCCACCACCCCCCAGCGAACCTAGTAAGTGTCGTCGTTTCATCTTCAAACTTTGCAGCTAACCAACCCTCCAGTGCTATCCTCACCAAATACGAGTCCCTTCGCAGTTACATGGCACTGAAACCTCCGGGAATGAGCCCCATCGGCTACGAAAACGCAGCCATCTACACCAACGCGCTCCTGGACGCCTATATGGACTACAAGAACGTGAGCTACATTCTTCATCCTATCTCAGTTATCTTGGCCCGGTTTTGCTGATTCAGACAGATTTACCGTACCCTCGGGTCAAACATGTTCGACATCCAAGCTAGCACTAAGAAGTTCATAGAGTGGCCTAAGCCAGCCGAACCCTCCGAATCGAAAAAGCTGGCTGATGGCGCCACCCTCACCCTCACCAACGACGTGTCCCTTTTCGATGCGAGCGTTGAAGGCCTTGACCTCGCCCGCCGTGCCTGCCGCTTCCAGATGATCAAGATCGTCAAGGAGGTTGATGAAATCGCGAAACGCCCAGACTATGCGGCCGACGAGAAGCGCGCCGAGGCCTTCCAGAGCGCCATTGCCTTCCGGCAGCGTCTCCCCCTCGTCAAGGACAAGGAAAAGATGCCCCATCTCGAAATATTTGGTACCGATGTTCCCTTCCCCGATTTACTGGAGCGTGTCGACGGCGACGGCGTGACAGACATAGAGGCCGCCAAGGCGTCGAGCTATGCTGCCGATCAACCTGATGTCGGCAAGTTTCAGAGGCTCGCTCCCATGGTCGGATCGGCGCAGGGCACACTGTTCTGCAACTTGGACTTCATCAAGCCCGACTTCAGCCTGCGCTCCGTCACCGTCGACATGAACGGCGGCGTGGTTGCCGGAGTCAACGTCCGATACGCCAACGGCCTCTTGGCGGCCGTGGGCACCGTCGGGGGCGACCGCAAGATACCACTTACAGTCCACCCCGAGCAGGGCGAGAAGATCATCGCCTGCTCCATCGAGACGGGTCGCGTCAAGGGCGAGACCAATGCTTCGATCCGCGTGACTGCGCTGCGGCTTTACACCAACCGCGGGCCTGACCTCCTGGGCAACGCCGAGGACTGGGCACCCGCTGTCAATGGGGAGGGTATTCGCGGGGGCATCCAGTTCGAGGGGCTCGCCATGAAGCACTATGACCCGCTGCTCGTCAACGCCCATGTGAAGGGCTTCTGGGGTTACGGCGTCACGACCTCACGCATGACTCCTCAAAGTGGAATCTTCCGTCTGGCCCCGATCTGGGGCAACAAAGAGGTGCGGGCTCCCCCTTGTGCATCTCCGCATAACCACCTGCTGACTTATATAGAGCACATCTCCTACAGTGGGCGAACCCGTCGACGATACCGTCGATCCGTCCACCATCGTCACCGACCCCGAGGAGTTGTTCGTGAGCGGCACCGGCCATCTTGGTTGGACAGACGCTCTGCCTGGCCGCCGTGGCGTCTTCGAGCACAGGTTTGCCAAGCCGCTGCCTGTTGTTCCTACAGTTATCTACGGCTTCCGCCTCATCGATGTTGGTCCCACCAACTCCCCCCGTATCAGCTTGAGTCTCCCATCTGTCTCTGAATCGGGTTTCACACTGTCACTCAAGTCGTCTCTACACCCCACGGCAAACCTTGAAGCCAACGTCCTAGTCTTGCCCAACGGCAAAATACCCTTTCAGCATGGCTACGTCAGCGCCAGCGATGTCCCTGGCGGGCGTACGGCAACACAAAATGCAGCCATCTCCGTCATCTTTACCAAGCCCTTCAAGGCTCCGCCAAAGGTGTATACGTGGTTCACAGAAATTTCGCAACCGCGAGGCCACCGCAGTCTTAAGACATACATCACCAACGTCTCGGCGCACGGAATGACAGTCAACATCAATACGTGGGAGAACCGTGAGTTTGAGGACGCCCGTGTCGCGTGGTTGGCTTGGCCGGCCGAGTATGACGGCAAGACGATTAAGGCGGGGAACAGCGAGTTTCACCAAGACCAGGGGCCGGGCGAGGGGCTATGGTATGGAGGGAGTTTTAGCAGAGATCCCAAGGTGTTTTGTGGAATCAATTTCATAGACTTTTATGAGTCTCCGAGCACCTGGTTGCGGATGTTTGCAAAGCATAACCTGGCAAATAAGGACAAGCTGAACTGGCATGGAGGGAGGCTTCAGGATACAGTTATGTCAAGGATAGGTTTCTGCTGGATCGGAGTTGAGTAATTCAGAAATTTAGTGTCTAAATGAATATGTAAAGTAGGAAAATACCTTACATTGCTAGCAATTATATCCGTGGCAGAGATGTCTGTTATAGTAGCAGCCAAATGAGATGTTTCACTTGAGCCATCTGTACCAGCGGGATCAGATCTAGAAGGAGCCAACGTCATGGAAGTGGTAGCGGTTCCAGTGTTGATTCGAGTGATAGTTGTAAAGGGTCCGGTAAATGTCCTAGCCGCCGTAGTTGTGCCAGGTTTAAGAAAAATAACAGTTCCAGTAGAATCACTTCCGGAAGTAGCTGGTGTGAGAGTCGTATATGCGGCTCCACTATTGACACCGGTGATATATATAAAAGGTCCTGTAAAGGTAGTGGCCGACGCAGTCCTACTGGGCTTGAGAACAATGAATGTTCCGGTAGGATCAGACCCTTAAGGAGCCAGCGTCAGCGTTGTCGTGGCAGTTCCGGTGTTGGCTCCAGTAACGGTAGTGAAGGGCCCAGTGAAGGTAATGGCCGTTGTGCCGGGCTCGACTCTGATTATAGTTCCAGTGTATTACTATAATTATCCACTATGCCTTACCGCCAGAAGGCAAGATACAGAGCTATAAGGTATATGAAATAGGTTACTGCCACTCTCTAGATATAGAGATCAAGCCTACTAAGTATAAGCAGCAGCTTTACCAGGCCAGACTTTACAGCCTTAGCGGCTTTAAGTCTAGCCGTACAGCAATTAGCACCATCTAAATGGTGCATCCAGCCATATTCGGCTGCTGCTTGCTCTTGACAATGGAGCTACTGAGGTCGATGACATCAGCTTCATCGCGGAGGAGAAGACGCCTCTTTTGAAATATATGTTAATCTCTTCTAGAAAAAGAGTCTTTCACTTTTAAGCTTTTAAACCTGCGCTCTCAATGGGGAATTGAAGAAGCCCTCTCATTGCCAGCAGTTTCTATCCGGACCCAAACGTATATTGTTTCTGTAAATATTAATGAACTTAATGGCTCTTGAGGCTTTATGTTCTCTAGGTGTGACCCATAAAGAGAAACCAAGCATGCAACTCAAGTCCCATTATGCGCTTATAGAGCAGGATCCGCTTACAGCGAAAATGATGTCTCATTTTTGTGGGCAGCGAGTGAGCTTGTTGTTTCACTGATACTGAATGAAGTTGTTCATCATCTCCCCGATTCCCCATTAGCTAGCCGATACACGAATAAAATATCTAGAAAACCTAAAATGATACATTTACAGGACCAACCGCACTGGAGTCCGTTATGAGTCAACTTAGCAAAGGCCCAACAAGGTCAAACTCTAGTCAACACTAGAGCCTTGATAGAGTAGCTACAAAATCTTAGGCAACTTTCCTAGTGTTAAAGTTCTCTTACAATATGTTATACTGTTTTCAGCTGGCTTTGTGGTACGGGTTTAGAGCTGCTGTGCTCTGGCTTGGTTGTCTCTGACTCACTAGCTTGGGGTTGTATTCTTCATGCCCAATCTGGCAGATGTCCGAACTTTTGCAGTAGTGGAAACATTTTTGCAAGAACCGCGGCTCTGTGCAATTACCAACGAAAAAAGTTCAAGAATCACCTGAGCCTCATAAAGCTCACTTTGCAAGTTAATTACCAATGACTCGAAACGCTGGGCTTGCCTGTCTTTTTCTCAAGCTAGCTACAGCAAGAAGATCAATGCACCTATTAGGAGAAGGGGGTGAGTAGACATATTTAGTTCCATAAGACAGGTGGCAAAAGTATCACCCATGCAAATAACATGCTGACTACTTTGGATCTAATTTCCGAGTTTGCATCGGACTCAGTGAGTGATTTAGCTGAAGTCCGAGCTGGCCACTCATATCTGCCTGTTGAAGACGGAGACAGACCAGAGCCAATCAGTAATGAAGCACAAATTTTCTGGGTCCAGATAGACTCGTAAATATGGCTTAATACAGGCCCTGGCCCGTGGCGGACGGGCGCAGCCGAGCATTCTGCGGATGAACGATTCTTCGAAGCGATCGCCTTAATAGTCCCGGGACCAGCCGTAACATTCCACAAAATAAGCACTAAGGCTGATACGGCAACTTGTTTCTTCAATTCAGAGTCTTGGCATGTGGCGTGAGGGGTTTCTCTGTACATTATTAGTCAATTGATCTTGGCAACGGGCCGGTGGTTTAGTCATCGCACCAGGTCCTTTAGCCTATCACATGTAGCGGGCGGGCGAGTATGTGCTGTAGAGTGAAGTGATGTACGGTCAACGAAGGACTCTCCTTGCTATACGAACGGTACGGTATCATAAATGACTGTTGTAGAAATAGCCGGGGGCAAATAGAGTATAGGCTGATAATGCTGACATGGTAGACAAGGCAAGGTCCTTCTTACTCCATGAAAGGCGGATGCGAGTCTCGGATGTGACCGAAAACACTTAGTGTAGTCTCCATGGTTCTTCAGCAACATGCCGTTGTGCACATGTTGCTGCGGCGATTTTGCTCCGAGGTCACGCGAGTTGTAACTGAGAATTGGTATAAGATGTGGCTGGTTCCAGGAGGTTGAAGACTGAAGGTCACCTCCAACAACTTGAAGTGCCTTTGGTGTGTCTTATCTGTTCACAAACCGAGCAAGATGCATTATTTCATACCCCCGTCTCTTCTTCAGTGTGGCCTTCTGGTCTCACTTGTGTCGGCCAGCATCACACACCAGAACCCCGAGATCGATGGTCATGATGCTCTGTCGCAATGGAAGGAAATAAGACTACCCGCCAATGAATCCGTCAACTTGGAACGCCGCAGAACTCCGGAGTTTTCCCACATCACCTCCTCAGTCCTCTTTGGCAAGCGAGCAGATGAGCCTGGTGAGGGTGCTCTTCTTTGCAAGAGTGGCGAGTGTCCCGATAAAAGGTGAGCGTGCCCATGGTCCAATTTTCTTGTACTGACCATTGTATAGCTGTTGTTCCCAGGCTGGAGTTTGTGGCTACGGCTCTGATTTCTGCGGTAACGGGTGTCAGAGCAACTGCAATGCTACGGCCATGTGCGGAGAATTATCCGAAGGCGGCAATATCCGCTGCGGCCTGGACCTGTGCTGTAGCTCTGGTAAGTGCACCCCCTCTTTATAGACGACTATGAACATAGACTTACGGTTACTCAACAGGAGGTTGGTGCGGAACTACTGAGACTCACTGTGTAGGTCCCAACAAATGGGCACTTTGCCAGGAACAGTTCGGGAAATGCGAGATTATTCGTCCTAAAACCTACGGCACAGACTCAGACACCACGAATCAGCGCATGATCGGCTACTATCAAGCTTCCAACATCAAGCATCGAGCTTGTAACCGCATCTATCCAAACGACATCAAGACGGACGAGTACACGCATCTGTACTGGGCCTTCACCTCGATTGACGCCAAAACATTCGAGATTTCATGGGATCCTGCGGACGAACAATACCTGAAGGATTTTACCGGACTCAAAGGTAAGGGGAGGAATCTGCAGACATGGGTGGCAGTTGGAGGGTACGACTTCAGCGACGAAGGGCCAACGCATACCACGTGGAGCGACCTCTGCGCCAATGCTGGACGACGCGCTGTCTTTATCAAGTCGGCCAAGGATTTCATGGACAAGTACGGCTTCCAGGGCATCGACCTTGACTGGGAGTATCCTGGAGAAGCCACACGCGGTGGAAGCCGAGCCGACATTGCTAACTTCGTGTCTCTGCTGAAAGACATGAGGGCCGCCTATGGCGATAAATACGGCATCAGCTTGACCTTGGCTCCTGACTACTGGTACCTGCGGTACTTCGATGTCAAGGGTCTTGAGCCCTACGTCGATCACTTCGGCTTCATGGCCTACGACCTGCACGGCTCCTGGGATACCGACGTCAAGACGCTGCAGCCCATCATCCGCGGCCAAGCAGACATCCGCGAGATCGACAACAACACAATTCCGCTGGCTTACGCGGGAGTCGACTTCAGCAAGATTGTGTTTGGCGTGGCATGGTACGGACGAGGATACACCGTCTCAGACCCTGCTTGTAACACGCTTGGGTGCGGTTTCGCAGGCCCCAGCAAGCCAGGGAAGTGCACCAACAACGCCGGCGTTCTCTCGCTTGTCGAGATCCAGCAGATGATTAAGAGTGGCGAGGCCAAGTCGCGGCTACTCGAAGAATCTGCCATGAAGGAGCTTGTGTGGGACGACCAATGGATCGGCTACGACGACGAGGAAACGGTCGAGATGAAGCGGCAGTTTGCGAACAACCTGGGCTTTGGCGGCCTGATGGCCTGGAGCGTCGACTTCCATTCCGGAGCAGGATCCGACAGCGGCGAGCCGAGCCCGTCCACCGACGGCCAGTGCGGGCCGGAACACAAAGGGGCCGTCTGCGAAGGGAGCACCTTCGGAGACTGCTGCTCCGAAGGCGGCTGGTGCGGTTCCTCGGCGGCGCATTGCGGCTCGGGCTGCCTCAGCGGCAAGTGCACGGAGAACGGCGTCTCTACGAATGGACGATGCGGCGCAGGTTTCCACGGCTCCGACTGCATGGGCTCCGACTTCGGCTACTGCTGTTCTTCGGGTGGTTGGTGTGGTAGTTCCACGGAGCACTGCTCTACGGGTTGCCAGAACAAGTACGGCATCTGCAAGTTCCCGAACGAGGG